>BMAO01002810.1:0-20850 GCA_019973975.1 Trichonephila clavata | reverse complement strand
AATGTGAAAATTGAGAGACTATTATTGAAATAACAGACCATAACTCAAAATATATTTATACAGTAAGTATTATTTTAGCATTGAGCCCTCCTCCCCCACTTTTGGTAGACTTAAGACCCACATTTATATACGGTTTTTCTAATTTTATATAATTTATTGTAAATCAAAGTCTAGGAAACTTTTAAACGAAATAAAATATGCTTTAAAAATTTATAGCTTGTTCTTTCAATAAAAGTCAAATTTCAAAAAATGCTTATTTTGTTTGAATTTTCAAAATGTGTACGGATACCTTAAAAAAAGGCGTTTATTTTTCACAAAGTTCCTTTTAGATGGGAAAGTATGAACTTAGAAATTTATAACAAGAAAAAAAAGCTAATTATTTGACAATTTATTATTGCAATTGGAAAAGCATACAGTTATTGTGAGGTGTAATAAAAAATAATAATTTTTTGCGATACTAATTTGATAATACGATATAAAAATTTAAGGACAAAAAATTCCATTTGAATTTTTGTAATGTTTCTAATAATAATAAATACTGATTCGTCTTAAAGCTCGACAAAATTCAATAAAACCTTTCGTAAACTTATAAGAATTTGATATAAAATAGCAATTAATGTCACTCATTATAACACTTTTTTTTGGCACTTCATTGTTTATTGTATACAGTTCACGATTTTTTTCAGTGCTTTCGAAAACTGCATAAACATTCAAAAACTGTTAGCTGAGACATAACGGCATGATAGCTTTTTGGTTTAAGTGAAATAACTATACTTTTGTAATTATATTGATGACATTCTCGTAAAAAAGTGTTTGTTCCTTTTTGTTTTAAAAATTAAAGAGATGTGTATATTTAATCTTCTTTAATCTCGTTGCAAATATCATATACGAACTTGACGTTTTTAAAAAAATGGAGGGAAGGAGGTAGGGGGGTGGGTAGAATGCTCTAATATTGAGTAAAAACAATAAAACAATAAAATAGTGCCATTTCTACATCCCAATACAGATTGTTTCTGAGTGTTTAACAAAAATACATTTAAAAGTGTAAAATTACAAATTTTTTATTGAAATCTCATTACATTTTAATAATAATGCAATGATTGTGGATGAAAATTTGATTCAGAATCAATATTGTTAGGTGCAAAGGTAAAAAGAAAAAATTTTAATTCAGAAATAAAAATTAAATTGTATTTACCAAGCTTATTATTATTGAAAATTCGAGTAAAACTGATAACTGCAACAAAAATTTGTCAAAAAGTTTATTTCGAATTGATATTTGAAAATGATTTTCAGAAACTCAAAACGGAGCCAGACAGTATTTACCAATATCAAAATTTCCAACAAAAAATATTTTGTTCGTTTACGCAATTAATTTTTAAGGGGTATAATATATACATCATTATCTGTATAACATATTTCCTTCTGTTGATAATAAGTAATTCAAAGTACAGATAATGTGCAAGAAAAAAAATTACAGATTTACATGGGAGGTATAAATAATTACAAAAATAAGCGACTAAAATAAATCGCTGATTTTTTTTAGAAATTAAATGTGGCCTTGTCTTTTAGGGTAATATTAATTTGAAATTATAATCATTAAATAATCGTATGATATTTCGCCTTTACTTACATAAAAAACGCATTTCTTCAACTTTATTTTATTTGTTGTGTTAGTTATCATGTCATATTGTTGCTTTCTTTGTTTCATATTGCCTTACACGATATTGACATGCGATTACTTGTACAATGGACGGGATTTTATGAATTGCATTAGATCTCTTACATACTAGTTCACCACTCAAAACTGAATCAAGTTTATAAATAACTGTTTACATTATTATTAAATCAACGATGCAAAAATTATATGAAGCAGTTTTCTAAAATTTTGGATTATTTTTTTCTTAAGGAGAAAAACAACTTTTTTAAACATTCAACATGTTTTAATTTTTTTAAATGTTGGTTAATTTTGTTGCTTTGAATGGATTTTGTTATTTAATAAATTCAAAAAATGTTCATGTCGCAATAGATATGCATAACAGCATCATGGTATAATTAATAATTTTACCCCATTTAGAGTTTTTTTTGTTAGTTTTAAAAATTTCTTTTCTTTTTGGAGACTTCTCGATCAGTTACGTAAAGGCTATTTATGTTATTGTCTTTAATGAATACAAATATAGGCTTTTTTTGAATTTACTTTTTTTTTCTATTTTTTTACTTCGTTTTTTTTTCAATTACATAAAACAATATTGATTAGATTGGGAATTAATAATACCATATTTATTCTAATCTAAGCAGCACTATTTTTCCCAATGTTAATTTTACTGAAAACAGAGGGAGGCTTAGAATCGAAGACAAAACATTTGGTGGAGGGGAGGAAATTGAATTTCCACCTTTGCAAAAGGAAAAATGTAACTGTCCATTCTGGCTACTTGCAGCGATGACTTATCCCATTCCGCAATTTATCTCCAGTATTCAGTCTATCCTAAACATCGTTGTCTTCTCGTATTTAGGAGGGTTTTTTTTTTTTTGTATACGCTTTCTTTTAATCCCCATATACATAAAAAAAAATCGGTAAAAGCATCAAGATGAGTTAGCTAAGACGCAAGCATGAAAAGGTAGTTAATTTTATAAGCAGAAAACAAAAACGGAAACAGAGCAATGTCCATTGAAAATTTGACACAAATGAAACAAATATACATCGATGGCGCAAACAAAATCACATGATTTTTGCTTTTTAGTGTTTAACAGTCTTAAATAATTCTCTTACGTTTTTTAAAAACACATTCTTTAAAAAAAATATCTCATAACAAATGCATTGGATGGCAAGGAAGATGACAACGTGTGGGAAAATGGCGACTCCGGCACCAATTCCGAAGTCTGCTGTGACATTGGGAATGCCGAATCTTTTTCTAAACATGATACTGACGTTACGAATAATTATAGACCCATGTTTTGCATGTGTTTTTATTATTCTAGTAAATTAAATTTATTGTTAATTTCTAATTATTTCTCTTTAAAAAAATTCTTTTAATTTCTGAAGTATCGGATATTAATGAACCTTTCACACAAATTTTTTATTTTTTCCCCAAAACATGTAGAGAATTGGAGGTACGGCTTAGAATTGATGATGAAATTTTTTCACAAAACCATTTTGAGAATTTAGAGTGCGGTTTAGAATTGAGGAGGCATAGATTCGAAGAAATACGGTATATTTAAATTTGCCATAGTAAACTTCCCTCTTGTTACTTAATGCATGGAATTCCAAAAGTATACTTATAGTGAATTCTTCGCCTGAAGTTATGTTTTCGAATTCACTTTGGAATATTTGAGTTTTTATCTTGCATTTTACCATATCCAACTTTAAAAAAAATATTTTCTAGTTCTCTCATTATTCTTGATTTACATACCTCAGGAAACGATAAATGAATATTATTTTAGTGTAACAAATGATGATAAAAGAAAAGGAGGATAACTTTAGTTCTGAAATTAACTATGGTCAGTGTTTGTTTTCTTCTTTAAAGTTCAAAGGCTTGTAATTTGAGTGCGTTGTATAGCAAACACGACAAAGAAATAACAATGTTCATATTTAAAAAAACTTAAAATGAGTTTTTGATCACTTTTTTATGTAACTAGACAAAAGAAAAGAGTTTTTTTGTGTCAAAATCTTACATTTATTTTGAATTTCATACGGATAGTAAATAAATAAATCTAAGGATATTCCATCTGACTTGGTAAATAATATAACAGTTTCACTTAGGGCAGTGGGTAGCCTAGTGGTTAGAGCATCGGTCTCCAGACCGGAAGGCCTGGGATCGATGCCACCAAATATCCGCCAAGTACACACGGAGAACGTACTCGTTAAATCAGTGGGTCCAAATGGTGTCGCCATCTGTCGTGTTTTACCGAGCAAAATCGCACTGTCACCTTCATGCGGGATCAAAGCAAAGGCTAACGACAGGAGTAAAATTCTAGCCCTTAGCCGCGATGAATTTCGTGGACCTTGATCTGATGTTACTGACGATCAGGTGGCAACAACAACACAGTTTCACTTTTTCGTACTGACTGTAACATGCTTTTAAGAATTATGTATCGTTAGAATTAGTAAAATAGAAAAACAGGGTATTTTTATTTATTGAAAAGATATACTCACTCTTAATTAATTAAGCTCCTAAGAGCTTGAAATTAATTAGGGTTTTAAATATTAATTGATTTTCCTCTTTAGTGTCAAGTCTTGAATGTCACAAAATACCAAGCTCAATGTAGCTCTTAAACTAAGCATAAAAGCGTGATAATTAACCGAAAAAATAACCAAGATAGCACAAGACTCTTTTCTGAAATCCCTAGTACAAAATATTGCTCAGGTAAAGTCAGAGTTCCATTGACTGCTAATGACTGGTCATTTTTCAAAAATTGCCATAAAATATTTTTAATGCAATTTCTTTAATAAGTAAACTAATAAGAGTACATAAAAATTCTTTATTTTAATTATTTGGTTGTGTATGAACAAAATTAGATTATTAAATATATCAAGGGAGTAGCGTTCCAAATTAGAACAAATTTCAACTAATACACCTCACGCGCAAGGAATGTATTCTAATCAAAAAATTATTTCAGAAAATAAATTGATTGGTCGAAATCAATTTACTTTCTGAAATAATTTTTTACATGGTGGATGATGGGGTTTTTTATAATCTGGAGCTGTGGAAAAATTAAATACCTGAGCTAAAATGGGCAGGTTTGCGATTTCTTAAAAAAAAGTTTATATATCCACATTAATTGAGAATACTATATAGAAGTACTTTGTGAAATGATATACATGGTTTTAAAATATGGTCCAATATTATTATATGTCATTTTACATACTGTTTCGGTTTTTCAGTATATGCAATTTTAAGTTTTTTTTATCCCTAATGGGCAGAATACTACTACTACTACTCTACTAGTACTACTACTGCTCTACTAGTACTATTACTACTACTGCTCTACTAGTACTAGTACTACTACTGCTCTACTAGTACTAGCACTACTACTGCTCTACTAGTACTACTACTACTGCTCTACTAGTACTACTACTGCTCTACTAGTACTACTACTGCTCTACTAGTACTACTACTGCTCTACTAGTACTACTACTGCTCTACTAGTACTACTACTGCTGTACTAGTACTAGTACTACTAGTGCTCTACTAGTACTACTACTACTACTCTAATAGTACTACTACTGCTCTACTAGTACTACTACTGCTCTACTAGTACTACTACTGCTCTACTAGTACTACTACTGCAAATAATAATGATTATTAAACATTTAATGACATCATTTTAACAGGATTTAAAGCAAACTTTTCTTCCTGTTACAGAATAGATATTTCATCTAAACCATAGGTTCCCAAACTTTTTAGCCTCATAGACCCTTGACAGGTTTTTCAGTTTGGGGTAGATCCCCTACTTACTTCTAATATGAAATTTGTGCAAATTTATCAACTGTAATGTGTTTTTGACAGCAGGTATAGAGTTATTTACTTTAAAAGATTAAAATTTTTAACTGTTGTGAAGTATAGAATAGTTTAAAACTTAAGAAAATACATGTTAGTTAATTTAATTAGTTAGTTAATTAAATTAAAGTTTAATTAATGCATAAAATAACTGAGCAACAAACAAATGCTTTTAGAGGGAGGGAGGAATCTGGGGATGCAATAATAAATTTTCAACATTTGGCATCAATCTTATCAGGTTTTAACACTAAATATATTTCCTCGGTTAATAGTGTCCAATTTATTTTGGAGATTGACAAGCACACTGAAATTCCTTCTCAATTTGAAAAACAATTAAAAACTTTCTCAAGATATTCCATAATATGGAATAAATAACAGATATATATATTTAAAGCTAAAATTGTTGACATCGTTTGTAAACTTTACTTTAAGATCTTCGTTAGTGCATATTCCTAGAGCTTAATTCTTATAATCTGACTTTTTTTCAGAGTGACTATAGAAATTCATTGTCTACTGTGGTACTATGATAGTCAAAACATTCTCAAACCTAGTTTTAAAATCTAAAAAAGGGCATTTAAATGTTGGCGACGTTCGACATTATGCTCCTTTAGCTTAATTCTGGCAAGAAATGCTGACATGGAATTTGTTTTAATAAAATTTATGCTGTCGCCTTGTAACTGCAATTAAACCTCATTAAATTTAGTAAATAAATCTGTTAAATAGGGAAGTCTAGTTTCCACTCAATTAAATTTCCTTTTAATGTAAGTCACGATCTGGTTTGATGAGAGCCACTATCGCGGACACCCATTTACATCTCATGGACCCCCAAATTATTTTTTGGCTGTTGTGGACCCCTTGCAGATCGTCATAGACCCCTGGGGGTCTATATAGACCACTTTGGGAATCACTGGTCTAAATGCTCATTTATAAGAATGTTCATGTACCTAAAATGAAGATATTTTAACTAAATATCACTTCTCTGAACAATTTTCCATATTTATTCTTCAAGCAAAAAAATTTGATTTGTGTAACAATTTTTTTTTTAATAATTACATACAAAACTTAAAAAAAAATATTTCGATGCAGCGGTGTTCGCTATTTTGATATATCATCATAACAGATCGTTGGAATATTAGTAAACAACTTTAACCTACTTAAATCACCGTGCTAGTTCAACAATTCAACTCGCGATAAAGCGTAGTACCTTATTTGTCACATTACAAATGAAAACAGAATTCAAATATAAAAAAAGTTACTTAACGGCAAAGAAAACGGAAATCCAAGGGGGTGGGATTAAAAAAAAGAGCAGCTGGAGACTAACTCGGCTATACTTCCGCAGAAAAAGTAAGAGCAAAAAAAGAAGCGACAAGAGAAAAAGAAAAAAAAAAAAAAGAACGTGGAACGCGACGCTAGACGCGTGCGCTCCACAGTGTTGCACGTGGCGACGACGCACCTGTGTTTCACGCGACGGATGTTCGCAGACGATAAACAACTCGAGGGGCGCATGCGTCACGCGAATTTATATTTGCATTTCGAGTATTGTAAACAATTTTGGAAGGTTTGGTCCCGCTATCCCTGCCATTATCAAGTCTATTATTGACTTCTCTCCTTCTGTAGTAGAAAATCGTTTCTGTAGATCGTAGCGTAGTGTATACATGCAAATAATAATAAATAAAGAAATAAATAAAATAAATAAAAATCTTATATTTCATGCAACGCATAAAAAAAATAATTAAAAAAATAAAGAAAGAAGATTAGACAATAATCGAATTTAAACAATTTTACTGATGATTATAAAATCGAATGATTGTATCAATTGTAATTATATATTAAAGTAACCCTCTCATTATACATTCTCATTTAAGTATATATATATACCGTATTTATTAGAATTCAAGCTACACTTTTTTCCCAATGTTAATGCTACTGAAAGCGGCTTAGAATCTATGGAAAAAGAAGTTCGTTGGTTGGGGTAATTAGAGCAAATACAGGTTCATGTGTGTGTTTAAAAATTTATAATATTGGTAAAATAACTAATTATTTACGTTTTTTTAGCTACTTCTCCTTTTAAATTTATTTTAATTTCGTAAAGTTGGATATCGATAAACCATTTTGCACTATTTTTGATTTTTCACAAAACTTGCCGAAAATTTGGGGTGAGCTTAGAATTGATGGTGGCTTATAAATTCGAATAAATAAATTAAACTTAGTGGCACAACAGCCCATGATTGCCAAGGCTTACTGTAAACGTCTTAGTTTATGTGACCTTGGGAGGTGAGGAGATTCGTATAAATACGATATATATATAGCCAACTATTATTTGTAGTAAAATATCCTCAGAAAAAGAATTGCCATATGATTTTTTGTAAAACTGAAAACCATTTATTTACAATTCTATATACAAATGTATTTCCTCAAAAGTATTTACATATATTTGAACTTTTCAGCTTGTAACTGTAATTTTTTCAAACAAAATTGAGTTTTTGTTTAAAAAAATTAGAATTTGCGTTGTTTTTTTCTGAGGACTCGTATATTAAGACTTCTTAAGTATAAAAGAGCATTTGTCTTGAAAAAGAACATTCGAAGATTTACACAAAACTATAGATCAGTGTTCTCAAACTTTCAATATTTTGACCCAATTTCCAATAATAATTTTCATTGCACCCCCCCCCCCTTTCTCCGTACGATAACAATGTATTGAATTCAATAATAATATACATTGACGCTAAGGATATAATACGACCTTAATTATAAACCTTACAAATTATCACGATAAATATTAAATATTGTGTATAATATTATATATGACAAGCCCATGGTCACTAGTAAATGTTAAACTTGTTCTTAACTTAGTATTGTTAAATTAATTATCAAATACATTGTGTGGTACTGATACATTTATAAGTGAATTATATCAGTGTAAATGTGTATTTTGTTTCTTATTATGGTATTTTTTTTTTTGCTCTTAGCAAATTAGTACATTTTTTAAAATAACATTTTATTTTCGACTTTTCGATATGTTTGCGCCCCCATCTAGGGCTAGCAAGCCCCATAGGGGGCCTCGCCCCACTGTTTGAGAAACGCTGCTATATATATATATATATACTAGCCGTTACCCATCCACTTCGCTGAGTATTTCATGATATGTGAATACATACCATTTATATATATATATATATTAATTATTGATATCTTAGCATTGAGAATTTGATTGTATTGAAAAATATTCGTATAATTTTTGTTTAAAAAGGACCGAACTTCCAATTAATAATTTCTAAAATTGAAGTAGAATTTTCTTTTTCTGTCTCGTAACTCTCTTCCAAGTGGATTTTCACAAAACCCTTTTTTAGTGGATCTCTACTCAATACAATAAAGCTGCTTGCTAATTTTCAAGTCTAAATCTAATAGATCAAAAATGGAACTTTTTTTTTATCAATAAGCTCCAGGAACCTCCTTTGAGAGTTGATTTTTGTCGTTCCCGTTCATCAACAACAGAGACATACTATCAAAATCATTACTAGTAGTTCGAAAACGTGTATTTTTTTTTATTAATACACCGCAAAAGATTCCCTCTCCCCCATAGGAGTCGATTTCCGTAAAATTCCTTCGTAGCGAATTTCCATTCAACAAAAGTAATGTTCTTACTAAATTTCATTGTGGAAAGTAGTAGTTCGATAATGAAATTTTTTTTATAAATAAGTTCCAAAAACTCCCCCCCCCCTCTTCCCAATACGAGTCATTTTCCATAAAATCCGTTCTTAGCGGATCTATATTAAAAAAAAACATGCCAACAAAATTTCAAGTGTGTACGCTTAAAAGTTCAAAAACGGTAATATTTATCTGTAACACCCCTTAAGCCCTCGCAACGACCTTTCGGGTAGATTCACAAAACTCTTTTTGTAGCGAATCTCTACTTTATGAAAGGAATAGGCCTATCAAATTACTAGCATGTAGACCTAATAGTTCAAAGACTAGAATATTTATATATAACGCCCCTTAAGATCTCTCGACACCTGTTGGGGTTTAATTTTTGTAAAACTCCTTTTGTAGTGAATCTCAACTTTCTAACCGGAATAGGCCTTGCAAATTTCAAGTTTGTAGGTCCAATAGTTCAAACACTGGAATTTTGATCTATAACACCGCTTATGCCCTCGCAACACCCCTTAGGTTTCTTTTCCCACCAAATCCTCTTTTGTAGCGTACCTCTAATTCTTGAAAGAAACCTGCCCATCATATTTCAAATTTGTATGTTTAAGAGTTAAAAAATGATAGTATGGTATCTCTAACGCGTCTTAAGCACCTTAGGAATAAATTTTTTAACTCAGAAACATTCGCGTCCAACCATTCCTTTAAGTTTCATCGCAATAGAATGAATGACTTAGGAAGGCATAAAAAACATAGATACAAACAATTAAATTATTTTTTAACAATTATATTATTTATATTTAACAAATTATTATTTTTAAATATAGATATAGGTATACGTTGATAACTATTATGCATTTAAATAATGCTATAAGAAATATGTATATAGATTAAATATTTATGAGAAAAATATTGAATATCACACATGCGGAAAAAAACGCTCCTTAAAATATTTCCATATAGCTTTAAAATTGACGCCCCCTAACTTTGTTTTTTTCTAATTTATCTGAGAAAACAAGTTTGTGAACATTTTATATTTATCAGCTTTTCTCACTTTAAGAGGATCAGAGTCAGCCATTGAAATTAATAGATTTGAATTAAATTATTATTTTATACATCGGAAACACCTCCACACACTCATGCATGCACACACATACACGCACACGCACACACACAGTTAGAATTTTTTCTATTCATGAACATATTTAGTTTATTTTTGGAAAATTTTTTCCCACTTCGACTCTACCAACATTTGTTTTAATTACAATTTTAATTCCGTTAAGTACTCCACGCGTGTGTTGTATTTAATTGCATAGATGAATATTAAAAAAAATTAAGAATGTAAAGTGGCGATTTTCAGAGACCAACGTTTACGCCAAAGAGAAAATTCGAACATGAAATGTCCTTTTAACAAACTATTTACTGTAATCAATGAAAAAAAAAATTAGGTATTGAATTTGCCGAATCAATTGAATCTTCTATTGGTTGTAGGTAGAATACATTTTCTCTCAGAAATTTTTTTTTAAAGAAATATTTGCATAATATTTTCATATATGTAAATGAAGTAATACGTAGTAAGCATTTTCTTAACATCACTCACCTCTGGGACGTAAACTGTAATGGTAATTAAACCGGATTATATTAAATACAGCATAATTTCGAAAGATGGATAGAAAAAAATCATAACAGACGCTAATGCACATAAAAGTAAACCTTTCACTGTTCTTTTCAAACTAGCAATTGTACTTTAAATTCCTAAATAATATATTTTAAAGAGACAATATTGTAATGCCGGGAAGCTATCAATAATGGCAAAGTAATTTATAGTGAACTCGTAGATAAACTCTTTAACAGTTTTAGATAAACTTAAACAATTTTAGATAAGCTTTGGATAAACTTTAACAATTTTAGATAAGCTTTGGATAAACTTTAACAATTTTAGATAAGCTTAACAGTTTTAGATAAACTTTAGCAGTTAAAAAGTTTCTGTTTTAGATAAACATTTAAGAAACTTTCTGTGTTTTAGATAAATTTATAGTTTAAGATATGAATTGTTCAGTTTTTAGATAAATATAGTATATCTACTTCTTTATATGCATAAGAAAAAAAGAGAAAAATAGATTAAATCTTAAATTTTTGAAAAAAATTTTCTATTTAAATTTATAGGGGAAAAAAGTTGTTTCATTAACAAATCTATTTTATAACAAGGTAATTTAATAAAACTTCATCAAGAGAGCGTCACCAGAAGAGCTTTTCTGAATTCATATGAAATTAATTTAAATTATTCGGTCATTACTGCGTGATGAGCTATGACGTAATTTAAAATTATTTTATAATCCATTTTAAAACAGTAAATATTTAGATTTCTTCATTTGCCTCTGGTTTTTTCAGGGAGTTACCATGGTACTGGAGCAGTAGCGCACACAAAATTTTTTCAAGGGGCGGAGTCCATGGCCGAAAGTCCCCCAACTCGTATCATACCTCAAGACAACACTAATTGATTCTTCCAATTTTGTCGATTTTCTTAACAAAAAACAGTAAAAAAAATTATTGAATAAATAATTAGCATTAATTAATAAAATAAATTGATAATTATAAGTACTTAATTAAATTTTACGTTATATATACATAGGATTATCATCAATCGAAAAAAATCTCAAGGGCTTTGGGAGGTGTCTGGACCCCCAGGACACCCCCCCCCCCATCCTGTGTGCGCCACTGCACTGGAGTAATAGATTGTTAAATTTTTTCTCAGACATTCTATAAGTAATTAAAGGCATGCTACCATTAACATTTTTATTTTATGTATTCAATTGGGGAATTCAATATTGTAAAGATTTGAAATCAGGAAAAATGAACACGAATTTCTTTTTTATCATATGGAAACATTGTTTTTTAGTTCTCCATACGATTTTCTGCTCGTAATTTTAATGCACCAATATTTCTGAAAATTCTCTCTTCATCGGTTTTTTTTGTACAGTAGCAATGAAGATCAATTTTAGCTTGAATTTGCTAAATAAAATTAAAAACTTAATACTACTTTTTTTTCAAAAAAAAAGTCCTTCGTTTTATTTGAAATAATGCCACACTCCCTTATGTAGAAGCTAGGTTCATTAAAGGAAAAGTCACACACACACACACACACACACACACACACACACACACACACACACACACACACACACACACACCACACACACACACACACACACACACACACCACACACACACACACACACACACACACACACACACACACACACACACACACACAGATTCTGCAGAAAACAATTTTATTTACCTCCAACTATATTTACCTCCCTATGTATTGAGAAATCAGTGATTTACTTTGATTTAAATATATAACCGAATGAAAAACATATCATCAACCTTTGCAGTTAGTTTCCAACTACATTTTTAAATATCCTGCGCTACAGCAAAGTCTCCTTAAAATGGTTTTTCTTCTCCTAAAAAACTCATAAAGCTGTTCGAGTCTTTTGTATTCTTCTTTATATATTCTTTTAATTTTTTTAATTCCCTACTTTTTTGTCATGATATTAGGAAATCTCTTCTTCCTTTTTTCCCTGTTAAGTACTATTAAATTTATATTGCGGTGAAACGTATTCACATGCTGCCACTCGTCAAACATCTACGATATAAAACTAGAATGTTTTCTTTCTGTTAAATAACACTCTTAAAATATTAATTATTTTATTAAAGTAACTAAATAATTTAAAGTTCCTAATTAAGTACTTTAATCAACAAACAAAAAAATACCTTAGTCATTTCTTAAAATTAAATCGTGATATCTCATTAACATTTATTCTTGTAATAATTTTAAAAAAAAAATCTAGGTTTTAGTATTCTTAGATATTCTTCAATGATGTTGAATTTTTTTGTAAATGACTAAAAAAATTGAAAATTGAAAATTTTCATAAAGTATTTAGTATTTAAAAAAATTTAGTTTCAATCCTTAGAGCTTTAATTTAATAAATAAATCTCTTATAAAACATGCCTTTATTATTATTAAGGTATCCGACTACCCTATCATTGTGAATTTTGCCAAAAATAGACAAATTCGTTTATGATTTTATTGTATAAACCATCTTATTAGCTTTATAAAAATACCAAGTTTACAATTTTCGGTTCATTAGAACAAAAACTACAAGTATTTTGATAATGCTCAATGGGCAACATATTTCGTGAATGTGACAGTCATGGAAACAGAAGAACCTGTTGCGCATTGAAGGAGGTTTGTACATTCCAAGCGACGCATGAACGGCCATCATCTTATTGAAATACAGCTTCGTGAACACTTTGCAGTTTAGGTAAGACCCCACACAGGCTCCACAATTTTTTTAATATACTGAAGTGCCACTGAATTAGGAATATCTAACTAGTAACGAGTTATGCCTCCACTGGCCTTGATAATGGCTACCATACGACGAGGCATAGATTCAAGAAGTTTTTGGAAACGTTCCACGAGAATGACTTGCCAAATATTGGCTAAAGCTGTCCTTAATTCAGTAAGGTTCGTTGGTGTCGCCTTTCACGCCTTATTCCAAAACATCCCGAAGATGCTCAATAGGATTTAAGTCTGGGTTTCTAGGTGCCCAATTTATGAGAGAAAAGTCAGAGGAATGCTCATCCAACCAGCCATTATCCAACCAGGACTTGTGAGAGGGACAGTTGTCTTGCTGGAAAACTCCATTATCTTGCGGATAACAGAGCAGCATAAGCGGATGGAGATGATCACTCAGCAACTTTAAGTACCGAATAGCATTGAGGGAGGTTGGTACACGCATCAAATATCCCAAATAATGCCCTGAAAAAACATCCCAGACCATGACTGAGCCACCATGCCTTTGTACAGTTTCAACCTGGCATGCAGGATCTATGGCTTCATGAGCTTGACGCCATATTCTCAACTTCTCATTGGTGTTAAATAGTTAGAATCGAGATTCATCATCTCTCTCTCTCCCATGCTACTCGTTTCCAGTCTTCTACACTCCAATCTCTGTGCTCTCTTGCCCAGGCAAGACGTGGTGAGCATTAAGCTATAGTACTCTTGTAGGTAGATGGCTCCCGAAACCTATACGATGAAGTGAGCGTTGCAAAGTCCGTTTACTGACTGTATGACTGGTACCATCATTCAAGTGAGTGGTAATTTGAGCTAATGTTTGGCTTTTCTGGCTTCATACAATTCATTTGATTCATACTCACCACTCACTTTCAAGGTCAATTGTCATTTCCAATTTGACCGATTGCTAGTTTTTTGTCCATCATCCATGTATTCTTGTTATACTCTTGACACTGTCGACCTTGAAAATCCTGGCTGTCTGACAATTTCGGAAATTGAATAGCCCATGAGTCGCGCAACTACGATTCGTCCGCGATCGAAGGAGTCTAAATCAGGCAGCTTACCCACACTGGCAATTCCAACAACTAATTTATAACAACCACAGTACGTACTATATATGCAATTACCACAGTGCCCTCACTTGCGCATAAATGATGCACAGCGCTACACAATTACCCTTGCTAGCCCTAATTCAGTGGTCATTTAGTGGCCCTTCAGTGTGTATATTTATTTATTTCTAATGCAGCTGGCAATTCCGAGACAAGTATCCTTATACAATACAGAGATCCAAAAGTTATAAGATACAATAATAATACAATAGAATACACAATACAATAATTTACACAGGAAAGTCTGATGTATAAAATATTACACAAATGAAAAATGTAAAGGTGGGAGGGAGGATCATAATAAAGAGATTAAAACAAGATCAATTTTGCAATCTATACAAATAAATAAAATTGAAGTGTCTGTTTGTAATTTCAAATTAGCAGCTTTTTACTTAATGCACTAAAAGTATATACGGTACTCATAACAAAAAACCAATTTTTAAAATTTTTGTCTGTCTGTCTGTTTGTTCCGGCTAATCTCGGAAACGGCTGGTGCAATTTCAAAAATTCTTTCACTAATGGAAAGCTACATTAACGGGGAGTAACATAGGCTATATTTTATTCCCGTATTCTTACGGGAACGGAAACTATACGGGTGAACGTGAAACTGAATGCCAAGATGAACGCCAAATTGAACGCCAAGCTGAGCTAAAGAAGTCGTTTTGGTTACTGGCGACCGCGATGCTCTTCATGAGACATAACAGTGTTACGCGCACATCATAATTCGCTGACACGTGCCATAATTTTTTTTTTATGATAGTTATCTCACTGTTCAGTTAAGTAGAGCATCGGCTGTTTCGGATGCACTTTTAAAAATAATAAATCAAGGCTTCATAAGCAAAAAGCAATGCAAGAAACAAAAAATTTATAAGTTTTAATCCTTTCTCTTTTTTTTTATTTACATTTTTAGTCACATTTAAACAATAGTTATTATTTGCTTAATATTTATATTGTAATCGAAGAATAATAATTTTCAAGGTATCTTTCATTTTTCTACCTCTCTGTTTTTCTTAATTCAAATTGTTCTTAATTTCTTAATTGTGAGTTTTTTTCATTCGTTATATTTAAGCTGTTTTAAACTTTAACAGCTGAACTTTAAGTATAATAATTAGAAATCAATGTTAAACATTGTTAGGTTTTTATTCATGAAAATATTTCAGATTTTGATAAATTACTCTTAGGTTATTTTATTTAGTTAACTGCGTAGGTAGTTGTTTCTAAAATAATTCAAATTGTTCTTAATTGTGAGTTTTTTTAATTCGTTATATTTAAGCTGTTTTAAACTTTAACAGCTGAACTTTAAGTATAATAATTAGAAATCGATGTTAAACATTGTTAGGTTTTTATTCATGAAAATATTTCAGATTTTGATAAAAAACATAGCATTTATGATGATGTTCACAATCTCAATATAAAAGAAGATTCGTGGTTGTGTGAAAGATCCATTTTAGCACCTATAAACGACCAGGTTACTGCGCTTAATCAGCGCATGTTAAGTAAGCTTCCTGGTGAATCACAAACATACTTTTCCATCAATACAGTTTGCAATCCGGATGAAACGGTTAGTTATCCAACAGAATTTTTAAACAGTATAATTGTGCCTGGTCTACCTCCTCACAAGCTAGAACTTAAGATTGGCGTTCCCATCATACTACTCCGTAATTTAAACCCACCAAAACTTTGCAATGGTACTAGGTTGCGAGTAGTGTCATTGCAAAGAAACGTTATAGAAGGTCGTATAATATCCGGATGCGGAAAAGGTAACATAGTACTTATACCACGAATTCCCATAATACCATCGAATTTCCCGTCTGAATTCAAAAGACTACAATTCCCTGTAAGTGTCAGCTTTGCTATGACAATTAACAAGTCACAAGGGCAAACGTTAAGCAAAGTTGACATAGATTTAACTAAGAGTTGCTTTTCACATGGCCAACTATACGTGGCATGTTCACGTGCGAGGAATGCCACTGGCGTTTTTGTTTTAGCTCAAGAAAATCGTACACCAAATATTGTACATAAAGAGATTTTTCAATAAATTTAATACTGTATATAGAGAGGATGTTCAATAAATTTGTACGAAAAAAACCCCACAAAAATTAACAAAAAACAAAGAAAATAAAAAAAATAAAACAATAAGCACCAAAAAGGAGAAAGAACACAAAAATATAAAAACAAAACATTGATTCACAAAGTAAAAAAATGACATTAAACTCTCTCTCTCTCTATATATATATAGCGTGTATGTATTTCTTAACGTGGAATACAAAATTATTAAGTTTTCGTAAGATCTGTGAATTGAACAAAACACTCTTTTGTAAATTTCTACGTGAACGAAGTCGCGGGTAACAGCTAGTCTGTTTATAAGGTCTCTATCCGTCCAGTATATCGCTTATAAACAGATAGAGTTACAGATAAACAGACCTGAGTGGGCCCTGTATGAAAATTCCTTGGAGGCCCTTTTTTGGGGTCGCTTAACGTATTACGATGATTTGCTGACATATCAAGGGGTACCTGAAGCTTGAGGGCCCTATATCATTGATATGGCTGATACAATGGTAGCTACGCCCCTTCTGTATATTGAAGAAATACTGTTCCGAGAGAGAGTTGAGCAAACAAGGGGATTCCGATTTTTCATTACCGTACCTTTGTAACAAAGGAGACAGGCAGGATTATCAACTATTTGGAATCTGTGAAGGTGTGCACATAAACAGTCATGCCTTGTAGCTAAACGAAAGGAAGCTACAGCACTGCTTCTGGGGTAATCTGATTATAGTCTGGGGTAGATTATATATGTCCCTCTTCCAGTTTATCTCTTGTTCTTTTTTCTAGTTGTGACTGTTTCTTGACTTTAAAGGTCATATTGATTGTTTTCGGTGCAGACTAATAACTAATCTGGTCATTTGAAGCTTGAGTAATAGGGCATCTCCTTTTGGCCAGCACATATGCCTTTTTATTACCAGGGATGCCAAAATGGGAAGGGATCCACTGCAAAATAACAATTAATACTTTTCATGTAATTCTCGTTGTAAGAATCTGCTAGGGAGATTTGAAATAGTTGGGATTACCCATGATATCAAATAGTGTCTTAGGTCCTAACATCAAGCTATGCACAAACATGATATTGAATGAGGCACTCAGAGAAAAAGCATTCAGTTCTGCATAGTCAGACAAAAGTACGTTATAGTCCAGATTGCAGAGAGATTCATCTGTAAAGACAATTTATTGCCCATTGACGAGCCATTTGTTGCTCTGATGAATGCGTTATAGTCGGAGGTGTTGATGGTTCAGGGTCAAGGAAATTCCGTACAGAGAAATCCTTGCATATAGGCCATGGTGCAACAAATGTCGATGAACTATGGGGACAGATAATGACACATCTCTGATGAGTATAGTGTATGGTCTATCACCTTAATGAGGATTAGATGCCTGTTATGCCATGGTGAAGTAATATGTGCAGGGGTTTTGACTGACCCAGTTCGTTCCATGATCCGTCTCTTAAACAAACTCATCACCGTTGGGGCACTAAGCCCCGTGCAAATTGGCAATTTCATAATATGAATACATCGATAGCGTGAACTCGTTCTAACTCCATAAGTTTCTCGTATACCACATTTTAAGTTTTTGGCAGAACAATATTGACTTCTAATCAAGCATTTTCAGTAGTCAAATGACGATGCACACATTTCATTATACCATGCAATGTTTTTTACATGTGTCTCACTTAGAGATTTAGAAAGTACTTTTTTTCGGCCTACGCATAGAAAATCGTTTTGCAATTTGCAAAGATAAACCTGTTTAAACCTGCGAGTTTCAATAAATTTGCCTGATTCTTTTAGAGAGATATGATTATCGTAAATGTCCATAAACCTAAATTTATTAAACATTTTGAAATTGTTTATGAAATATAATAACATTTCATATTTGTGTAAAATGACCTCAGGAAGTATAAATGATTTTTTACAAATTAATTATTTCAAGTATTTGAGGAAATATATGCAATCCTGAGATTTATCAACTCAATCAGAATTTCAGAAATTCTGTAAAAAAATTAATATAGCTGTCATAAAGGTCTAAATCAGGGGTCGGAAACTTTTTATCTTTAGCGTACCAAACCAATCTACCAACGATTCAGCGTGCCATACAGTACGACATTTTTGAAACAATTCTATTCTCACGATGATGCATGCAAATTTAGAGAATAGGGGTCAATAATATAGATTTACAGTTTTATATTATGTATTAATTTTGTATTATTTAAAAATACTTCTAAACATAAAAATATACAGCATAATATATATATATACCTATTCCTTTAACAAAAATTTAAAAAATTTAAACTGTGCATATATTATATATTATTTTGAACCATATTTATTAAAATAAGAAACAGACGACGTAAAATGTATTTCCCTCCATAATAAAATTTTAATGCTCACCTAGTGCTTGCACCATTCAACACACACACACACACACACGCGCGCGCGCGCGCACTTCTGAGCATTCAGTTAATAAAGAAGAACTTATATGCGGGCTCGAAATATTTTTTATATGAGGAAAGATTTTTTATTTAGGTATGGAAGGAAAAGCGAAAGTAGATTACATTTAATTTTTTCTCTTCAAACAATTAAATATCTCCAGCAATGATATTTAATAATTTACAAAGTAGCTGTAATTTTATTTTTAGAGTTATCTTTCAGATTATTTCGTAATTCCGTAAATGTCCATAATTCTAAAGATGTTCGTCAAATAAGGTCCATTACGAGTTTATCAGTTTTCTTCCATTCAAAAATTGACAAATTTGTTGAATAGTCCAGAGTACCACTGAGAATTGTACCGCGTGCCACATGTGTCACACGTGCCACAGGTTACCGAGCCCTGGTCTAAATTTTCGAATTTTTGAGCCAACAGAAAAGATATTACTAAAATAGTTTTAAAGACATTTAAAGCTTGTTCACTATTAGTTAATTCTATCGGAAAATTTGTAAAGAGTATCTTTACATAAGTTTGCTCCAATGTTGGTAGTTAGAAATTTGTTCATTTTTTTTCGCTAAAAGAGGATAGCAAAATATAAAGCTTTTAGCCATTTTTTTTGTTAATTTTCATATAAAAGACATGTTGTGGCCTCAGGCCACCCCTTTCACTAATACCTCCCTGTCAATCTGAAAATACTACTGGATGTGTAGGCGGACTTAAATGATCAAAGGACATAATTGCAATTTAAATAAATATATTGATGCTTATCAGTAATTAAGTTTAGACACACACAATTCAATAAAAAAAAACAAATGAGAGTGGAGTAACGAAGCGGGGAATCAATACTAGCGGAATACACACAGAATATCAACTAAATCTAGGAAAGCTTAAACGCGCACAGCTACGCCACGTGCGAATAATCTCAATACCTTAAACAAAATCACTGACCTTATATTTTACATCGGCTGTTCCTTCGTGACGACTTCGGCCCTTTTAATGGCTGGAAGAATGGGAGAAGAATCCACGCTCAGTAATAATAATTTTCACTAATTTCAATCCGCTCCTCTTCGCGTACTTCCACACGTACCAGGTTATCTACAATTGTTAACAACTTCGTGTCGACGTCTCGATCTTTAATTCACTTGACTTCTCTCTTCCTATTACTTAACTTCTTAACTCGCGAAAACCGAACTTATATAATATATCTTATTTACATAAATCACGCCTGGCTCTCGGTGAAGATTGGTTGAAATAAATAAATTGCTTTAAGAAAATAGAGGAGATTAGTAAAAGACCGTATAGATCCGTCACAGACAGACTTGTGCCATACACACATATATCGTACATATGCACATATCAGTAGGGGGGGAAGGGTGGCTGTTTTTTATATCTAAAAGTAAACAGCGAATACTTACAAAAGTTTTATTATAATTTAAAATATAAGTATAAAGGAATGTATATATATATATATAGCTAAAAGATATGTTTAGCTAATCACAATATTTATTTTAAAAGCAATAGATATTCCTTATTTTTTTCTGATACTTTGAAAGACTTTTTGACTTAAAGTGGACTTAAAAATTATTTTCTAGTAATACTTGATAAATAAAAAATAAATCAGCAAATTGATACATAACTTCAAAAAAAAATTTCTAACTGCAAAGCAATCAAAAAGAATATTGATTAACATTAAAAGATTTTTTTCTGCGAAAGTATTAACTAACTTATATATACCAAAACAATCACTTTCTTTCATTAAGGTTTA